>PVHX01003830.1:109750-136425 GCA_004024805.1 Geosciurus inauris | reverse complement strand
AAAACAAAAAAAAAAAAAAAAAAAGAAAGAAAGAAAGAAAACAAATGAAAAAAAATCAATAAAGAGAGAAAAGAGATTGTGTGAGAGAAAGACAGACAGGAAGAGGCAGGAACCAGACACAGTGAGTATTGAATGAATATGGAAGGTTAATTTTTTTTGACTCTATTATGTTGCTAGTGTTAAGATTTGTTGAATTGTTTAAATTACACACAAAAGATTGAGAATTTTAAAACTAGCATATAAGGCTTGTACATTTCCTAGTTATTTGCATTGAAATATAACTTTCATTTGCAGCCCATATTCAGCCAGTGGATGACTGCTGGCTCAGTCAGTTGAAGGACAGGAGGGGAAAGATTGACTAGAAAAAGAAAAAAATCAAGCCAGGTGTTGTGGCGCACACCTGTAATCCCCACATTCTGGGCGGCTGAGATAGGAGAATTGTGAGTTCAAAGGCAACCTCAGCAATGGCAAGGTGCTAAGCAACTCAGTGAGACCCTGTCTATAAATAAAACACGAAATAGGGCTGGGGATGTGACTCAGTGGTGAAGTGCCCCTAAGTTCAATTCCTGGTACCAAAAAAAAAAAAAAGAAAAGAAAGGAGAAAAAAGAAAAACAAAAAGAAAAAAATCAATCAACCAACCAATCAATAGACTGAGTAAGACAGATATTACCCTTCATAATGTGGCTGGGCTTCATCTGATAAATTGAAAGACTTGGGAGAAAACAGAATAAAGTCCCTCAGGAAGATGAAATTCTGTCTCTAGACTGCCTTTAGTCTAGAGCTGGAATATCAAGTCTTCTGTATGTCTCCATACTGGCCTGTGGATCTCAGATAATCTCCATAATCACATGACTTGATTTCTTAGAAAGGAAAAAAAAAAACAAACAATAAACAAGACAGTGAAATAAATGCAAATGTGGAGGCAGGAAGACTGACTCTGAGTATATCCACATCCTATTGGTTCTGTTTCTTTGGAGAATTCTGACAAGTATAGATTTTGGTACTGAGAGTAGCTCTAGAGGAACAAATCTTCTCTTTTTTCCCTCTTAAAGTAGTGGGGATTGAACCCAGAATCTAATGCAAGTTACACAAGTGCTGTATTACTGAACTATATCTCAAATCCTTTTTATTTTGAAAAAGGGTCTTGGTAAATTGCCTAGGATGGCCTCAAATCTGGGATCCTCCTGTCTCAGCTGCCTGAGGGATTACAGGTGCGACCCACCATACTCAGCTAAGATTAACAAACTTTAAGGGTAAATTTTCTGAATTAGTTTTAGGGTTTCTGGAATTGGTTCTCTAATCTGACAATATTTAAAGGCATTAATGACTATTTCCATTAGTAAAGATAAGATGGATAATCTCTGGGATGATGTGACACTAGAGATACTCCAAATCAAACACTTCTAAAAGTAAGGTTCTATCCTGGCATGGTGGTGGCATACCTGTAACCCAGCACAGTGGCAGGCACCTGAAATCCCAGTGACTTGGGAGGGTGAGGAAGGAGGATCACAAGTTCAAACCCAGCCTCAGCAATTTAATGAGTTCCTAAGCAACCAAGAAACACCCTGTCTCTAATAAAATATAAAAGGGCTGAAGATGGGACTTAGTGGTTAAGTGCTCCTGGGTTTACAAACAAAAAAACAAAAACTTTCCTGCTAGATATGGCGGCCCATGTGTGTAGTTCCAACTACTTGGGAGGCTGAGGCAGAAAATTTATTTAAATGAGGAATCTGAGGCCAGTCAGAGCAATACAACCAGACTTGTGTCACAAAAGAAAATCAAATGAACAAACAACCAACAAAAACAACAACAATAAAAATAAAAACCCTTAAGCCGGGCGCGGTGGCACAAGCCTGTAATCCCAGCATTTAGGGAGGCTGAGACAGGAGAATCATGAGTTCAAAGCCAGCCTCAGCAAGGGCGAGGCGCTAAGCAACTCAGTGAAACCCTGTCTCTACATAAAACACAAAATAGGGCTGGGGATGTGGCTCAGTGGTCGAGTGCCCCTGAGTTCAATCTCCAGTACCAAAAAAAAACAAACCCTGATTAAAAAGTGAGCAAAGGGGCTGGGGAGGTGGCTCAGTGGCAGAGCGCTTGCCTGACATGTGCAGGGCAGTGAGTTCAATTCTCAGCACCACATACAAATAAATAAAATAAAGGTCCTTTAACAACTAAATATATATATATATATATAAATGCTTCAGGAATCAATTACAAATTTAAAAAAAGTAAAGTACTTCAATAGAGTTATCCCAAAAAGATAAGATAAGGAATGGCCAATAGTACATGAGATGCTCAACATCTGTTGTGCAAATGAAAATTAAAACCTCAATGAGATACTATTTAATATTCATTGGGATGATTATTATTTTATTTTTTATTTCTTAATCATTTTTAAAATTTTTGCAGGGGGCATTGAGCTCAGGGACAGTTTACCACTGAACTACATCCTCAGCCCTTTTTAATTTTTTTTATTTTGAGGCAGGGTCTCACTGCTTAGGGCTTCACTATATTTCTGAAGCTGGCCTCAAACTTGTGATCCTCCTGATTCAGCCTATGAAGTTGGTGGATTACGGTTATTATTTGGCAGAAAAACATAGAAACAAAACAAAACAAATATAAAACCAGACCATAACTGTTAAAGTGAGAATGTGGAGAAGTTGCAAAACTTGTGCAATTGTAGTAGGAATGTAAAATGGTGCAGTCAGGATAGAAAACAATATGTTGTTTCCTTAAAAACTGTGTGTGTGTGTTAGATTCTTTGTCTATTTGGCATCCATTCATCATGGGGCCAATTAACTTATTTTCTTAATTTCTGCATTCTTGATGCTTTGGCATTTAACAGCCTTAGAAACACTAGAACAGACTTCTCCTCCCAAGGTTAGCTAATTCTAATGATAACAATTGGCCTGAGATCATGTCTTTCATATGCAAACTGGTCAATTCCAGTCTAAATCTCCAGTCAGCTCATTATTTAACTCTCACATGATAATATTTCCCTTGTCTTCAATCATTCCATTTCAGGAACCATGGCACTATAGACCACCCTATAGCTCAAAGTCATCCTGATTATGCAGACTAGTCCATCCCAGACTGTTTACTCTGACACACTTTGACTCTCCCAGGGATTGCAAAAGGCAGTAGACTACATTTTTCCTTCCATTCCTTTGTCTGTCTACTGACTGAAACCTGGAATGTCTCGCTTGATATGAAGTGATGTATTGTGATGTGATGAGGCATGTCCACTTCTATGGGGAAAGGTTAAATAATAAAAATCTTCATTCTGTAATATTGGCCGGCTCATATCATCACTCAGTCTCCTATAAATTATGACTTGAGCACTGAATACCAGGAGTCAACAATTTCACTTCTGGGTATATATCTAAAAGAACTGAAAGCAAGACTTGAAGAGATATTTGTGTAGCCATATCCACAGCAACATTAGTCACACCAGGCAAAGTTGGAATCTACCCAGGTATTCATGGACTGATGAAAAAACAAATGTGGTATATGCATACAATGGAATACTGTTCAGCCTAAAATAGGAAAGGAATTTTGACATGTGCTACAAACATAGATAAGTTTGGGGGCATTATCCAAAGTGATAAAAGCCAATCACAAAAGGACAAATACTTAGGATTCCACTACTTGAGTTATCTAGAGTAGTCAAATGTCAGAAAAAGAAAGCTGGTTGGCAGGGGATAGGAGGATGAACAAGTTAATTTTTGTATTGGGTAGAAAGTTTCAGTTTTGCAAAATGAAAAGAGTTCCAGAGATGGTTGTGATGATTGCACAAAATGTTAATATACTTAATACCACTGAGTCAAACACCTGAAATGGTAAATTTTTTGTAATATCTATTTTATGATAATAAAAGAATAATCACAGCATTGTCACACGAGCAAAAATACTAGCTTCATGAAAATGAAGATGAAAAATATTTAAATATTAAAAATGTTGCCCTTTGGGAGGCTGAGATGCACTTTGGGAGGCTGGGACAGAATTGCAAGTTCAAAGCCAGCCTCAGCAATGGTGAGGCGCTAAGCAACTCAGGGGGACCCTGTTTCTAAATAAGACACAAAATAGGATTGAGGATGTGGTTCAGTGGTGGAGTACTCCTGAGTTCAATTTCTGTTACAAAAAACAAAACAAAACAAAACAATTAGAATAAGTTATACTCCGTGTTTATATGATATGTCAAAATACAATCTACTGTCATGTATATCTAAAAAGAACAAATTAAAAAAAAAAAGAAAGTAACAGAAAGACCACAAGAGGTTAAATTTCTGGTACCAAAAAAAAGAAAAATGTCAACATACTAAACATTTTCAGGGAAATTATTTTGGTTATAATTATTGATTTATAAGTTATTGATAAAATATATTTTTATCAAAAATGAAATCTACTGATAATTAAAAATAGGTAAAGGGCTAGGGGTATAGCTCAGTGGTAGAGAACCTGCCTAGCATGGCTGAGGTCTTGAATTCAATCCCCAGCATCACACACACACACGCAAAATATCTCTTTAGTATCCATCCTCCCAATTACAACCATTACTTGCTTATGTACAAAGCTCTGGGTTTGATCCTCAAATCAATCTCTTTCTCTCTCTCTTTATCTCTTTCTCTCCTGTTTAAAACTCTTCTGATCGCATTTGCTTCAAATAGCAATACATTCTGGAGATCACATATTCTTTTTTTTTAAATTTTTTTTTTTAGTTGTAGATAGACACATGTCTTTATTTTATTGCTTTGTATGTGGTGCTGAGGATCGAACCCAGGGCCTCACAAATGCAAGGCAAGCGCTCTACCACTGAGCTACAATCCCAGCCCAGAGATCACATATTCTTGACATGAATTGAACATGTCATCTCCAATCTCCAGTTCCGACTTCTCTCACTTCTCTACTTCTCACTTCTCACATTACACTTGAGACATGAAATACTTCTTGTTCCCCTGTGGTCCTATTACATCCAAGTCTCTTGCATTTAGCGTAGAATCTTTGTCCATCTGATTTCAACTTGTATAGCATAAACTCCATGAAGTTTCCAATGAAAAATCTGCAGAGAGATAGACCCCTTAACATAAAGTATATCCCCTACATTAGCACTTCTATCTATATTTCAAATAAATCTGTAACAGTGGTCCACTTTATGCTTTGAATATAACCATTACTGCTCTGCTACCACAGCTCAGATTTTATTTTATTTATTTACTTACTTACTTATTTTGGTACCAGCGATTGAACTCAGAGGCACTTGACTACTGAGCCACATCCTCAGCCCTATTTTGTGTTTTATTTAGAGACAGGGTCTCACTGAGTTGCTTAGCACCTCACTATTGCGGAGGCTGGCTTTGAACTCGCGATTCTCCTGTCTCAGCCTCCCAAAGTGCTAGGATTATAGGTGTGTGCCACTGCACCTGGCTTTATTTTTATTTATTTATTTTTTGGGGGTATTGAGGATTGAACTCAGGGGTACTCGACCACTGAACCACATCCCCAGTCCTATTTTATATATTATTTAGAGACAGAGTCTCACTGAATTGCTTAGTGCCTCACCATTGCTGAGGCTGGCTTTGAACTTGCAATTCTCCTGTTTTAGCCTCCCTAAGTGCTAGGATTACAGGTGTTTCCCACCACACTGGGCTTTCAATTTTTAAATGGACTTGTTTCTTTCTCTTCCTCTCTCCCTGCTCCTCCCTAATCTCTCCACCTCCCTAATCTCAGGGGAAACAGGATTACCTTCTTCAGCATCCTAGGCCAATTAATCTGTCCCTGAGTATACACCCACCATAGGAACACAAAGTAATCCAGACTTTGGAGATGGTACCAGAAGATCTCAGAAATGACTATCTCCCAAATTAACAAATGAATAATAACTCCAGACAGAACAGGTGGAATATAACCTTTGAATCACCTCTTTGAAAGCTCCCAGTTCCTGATGATGGGCAGAATCACAGCCTTTGGGACAGGAGTCCCCTGTGTTTCTCCTTCACTAGCAGAACAATAAGCCTTTTTCCTTTTTCTCAAAATCATGTCCTTGTTATTAGATTGGCATCAGGGACAAGGACAGAGCTTTTCGGCAACAAACTCACCTATTAAAGAAAAATCAACTTTCACCAGATTGAAACCTTTAAAATAAAAATGTTTTGTCATTGCCTAGTGGTACACACAACTCAAGAAGCTGAGGCAGGACAATAGCAAATTTGAGTCAGCCTAGACAATTCATGGAGACTATCTCAAAATTAAAAGTATAAAAAGGTCTGGGGATTTGATTCAGTGGTAGAGTTCACTAGGGCTAAATCCCCAGTACCGAAAAATGCAGTTTTGTCTTGCTAAATTGTGTTCCCTTTCAGCATACACACAAGCAACACAGGCATTGGACAAAATAATTGTTAAATTGAACAAATCAGAAGTCAGCAATTTTTTCTGCAAAGAGACCAATACCAAATATTTTACACTTAGAGGACCACACTTATAATTACTCAGCTTCACTGCTGTAGTGTGAAAGCAGCCATAGACACTATTTTAAAAAATGGGCATGACTGTATTCCAAAAAATCTTTATGGACACTGAAATTGAATTTTTGAATTTTATACTAAGTGCTGGGATTACAGGCTTATGCCACCGTGCCCAGCTTCTTTTCAACTATTTATGTACATAAAAAATATTATTAGTTCACAAGCAGTTCCAATCTGAACACAGGCTACACTTGGCTGATCCCTGGTATAAATGTATATAGTTTAAGTCAGTTCCTAAATTTGTGTCTGACTCCATTCTTTCTGTTCTTGAAATTAGCCTGTAGACTTCCCCACATTTTATCAGAGGACTGACCGGATGAATATCCTTCATGCCATGCCCCCTTTACTCTATGGGGCCTGCCTGCCTACCAGTTAGACTCTCTATTCTTCTTTCTTTTGTAGGGAGGCTACTATAATAAAATACCTAAATCAGGATACTTATGAAGAGAAAAAAAAGTTTATTTAGCTCATAGCTTTAGAGGATAAAAGTCCAAACAACATGGTTCAGATTCTGATAAGGTATGACGGCAATGGTGGGAGTGTGTACATGAGGAAGGGTTCACTTTCTATATAGACAGCCAGAGAGCAAGTGAAGGGGGCTTGGCTCAGGCTTTTAAAACAGTTTCATAAGAACTAACCAGCTTCCCCACCCTACTCAAAATATTAGTTGCTTTGGACAGCCTTCAGTTGGACCAGGAACCCCTCGTAGGCCGTTTCTTAAATGTTCCATTACCTCTCAATATTGCTATACTTAGGACTACGTTTCCAATATATGCTTTTGAGAAATGCCCAAATCATAGCAGATCCTATACCTGTCTCATTCTTCCCTACTCCTCCTTATATCTGTGAGTTAGTTCTCTTGCACTTTTGGAAGTCCCTCTGAAGTGCTCAGGTCCCTTGTTTGTGAGTATCCATCAAATCCTTCCACCTCTATAACTAAGGAGCCCCAACCCAGCTGCTGTCTTCCCTAGAAGTCTCCCCTTGATCATCTTCTTCTGGGCTCCTACACACACCACACTTAGCTCATTGTCCTCTCACAGATATCAGAATTATCCAATAGCTTGCGTATGTTCTACACCATCTCCTCAAGGGCCATAGATGTTTTGCCAACAATTGGCAAAGGGGTTGGCAAAAATGAACTTCTAATCAAGGTTATAGAATCAATGATTCTTACTGCTGGGAGGCACATTATAACTGACAAAGATTCTATTCTTGACCAAGCTCTAGCCAGGCTCCTCTGAGCCCTCTTCTAAATGAGGCCTTGAAGAGCTGAATAAAACACTAAAAGAGTTTCTAATATCTCAAGGCTGACTTCCTATATTCCTCTTCAGTCCTTTATAAATTCTAATCTGAGAAAATTGAAGGATTTCAAATTTGTTTGTCTACATAGACCTCTCTATCTCCTGGCCTCTGTAGGAGGCTCTATCTCCTAGGCCTCTGTAGGAATGTAGGAGCCTAACTTCAATAAGCCCATTTGAATGTATCTCAGCAGTGAATACCTATAATCCAAGCAATTCATGAGTTCAGGAGCCTGAGGCAGGAGGATGCTAAATCAGAAGCCAGTCTTAGTAATTTATCAAGATCTTGTCTCAAAATGAAAACCAAAAAGGGGTGGGAATATAGGTTGGTGGTGGAGTGCTCCTGCATTTATAGATATATTTGTAAATAACAAAGATCACAGTTAGCAAATCCAAATGGGTTTCACATGGACCAGCCCCGTGCTTAGTGCTTTTTGTAATTTTTCACGTCTCTGACTCCACTGAGCCTCCATTCACTGCCCCTACTTCCTACTCCTTCACTCTCCCTTTAAAATAACCAGTTACCTCCACATATTAAAGTCGAATTCTGAATTCTGTTCATGCTAGAATCTCTTCCCTATAATTATAATTGTTACTGATTAAATCTGTTAAGGCCACTTCAACTAGTATCCAGCTTTATCTTTAGAAAAATTTTAAAAAATGCACACAGCCATGATTTCAATCCTCAGTACTATCAAAAGTTTTGTTGTTTTTTTCCTAAATCACAATGAGGGAAGAAAACAAGTGAGGAATCTTTCAGTACATACTAGCAACATTGCTAGTAAAGATAGAGGATAAGAAAACAAAACAAAACAAAAAGATAGGGGCTAAGGAGGGGTGTTATCACCAGTAAGCCAAAAGTAAAACCACATGAAACAAAACTAATTGTGAAGCTCCTAGTAATAGAAGAATACAAAGAAAAAGCTACATATAGCAATATATAAAACAGGATTTTAATTTTGTTAAAGCTCAGTTCCAATTAGAGAACACACATACCTAGTGATAATAATCTGTATTCTGAGAATTTAAATTAGGGGCATAGGCAAAATGACATATATTTATGAATAAAATATCCTTTATCCATTATGTAAAATAATATAATTGTTCACCATATCATGAAACTTTTAAAATCAATAAATCACCTATTCCATATTTACTCATAGGTCCAATAACAGTGCAGATCAGTCTTTTCTGTTTTGGTATCAGGGATTGAACTCAGCTGTACTCAACCACTGAGCCATATCTGCAGCACTATTTTGTATTTTATTTAGAGACAGGGTCTCACTGAGTTGCTTAGCACCACACCATTGCTGAGGCTGGCTTTGAACTTGAGATTCTCCTGCCTCAGCATCCCAAGCCTCTTGGCTTATAGGCATGTACCACCATGCCTGGCCAGATCAGGCTTGAACAAACAGGGTTTTGTGCATTTTTTTTGGACAAACTTATTACCACCTTCATTTTTTTTCTTTTCCCTTCCTTTCTCCCTTCCTCCTTCCCTCCTCATTCTTTCTTTCTTTCATACTGGGGATTGAACCTAGGATTGCTTAACCACTGAGCTTTATCCCTTTTCATTTTTGATTTTGAGACAAGGTCTCAAAGTTGCTTAGAGGCTTGCTAAGCTGCTGAGGTTAGCCTCAAACTTGTGATTCTCCTGCTTCAGTGTCCCTAGTTGCTGGGATTACAGGCATGTGCCACTGTGCACAGGCTTCATTCAATTTTATTTGAAAAATATGTATGGCACTGGGCACTGTGGCATGTGCCTGTAGTCCCCGCTACTTGGGAGGTTGAGGCCAGAGAATTGCTTGAGCCCAGAGGTTTGACACCACCTTGAACAATTTTGCAAAACCTATCTCAAAAACTAAAATATGTTCTTTTCTATTGTAGAGTCTGAGGCTAACAGAAGAATCACACAGCTACTCTTCCCTCATGCTCTCCACTATTCAATAAGAAAGAAAATGTTAGATCTAACTTGGAAGAAAAATATACTTATGCCTTTCATAGAAAATGGTGTGGCAACCCCTAGGAAGGTTGACCAGGCCTTGGCCCTGGTGTGCTTATCATGAGGGGACAGCCACTTGATAGGGTTCTTTCCACTTTCTCTGAGTTCTCCCGGGGCACTTAAGGGTTCAGGTGCCTCTGGGTATTCCCTATCCTCCTAGACTTAAGCTCCTTTCACTTCCTGCTTGCATTTTCTTTGAAAAAATTTATAGTTTAATATTAAATTCATGATGCCTGCATTATGCTCCTCTGGCCTGGCAACCAGTTGTTGGTAAGGAGAACACAGGAGATGAGGGGAAGGGAGGAGGGAAGGAGCCATGGGTGTACAGACTCACTGGGTGAGAAAAATTTCAATATGGAAGGAGATCATTGAAATAGAGAACGGGAAAAGGCAAAGAAAAACCCTATGGGGTGGCTGGGTACAGTGGTACACCTCTGTAATCCAGCAACTCAGAAGGTTGAAGCAGAAGATGGCAAGTTCAACGCCAGTCTTAGCAACTTAGGGAGAATCTGACTCAAAATAAAATATATTAAAAAAAACCCACAAAAAACATGGAGCTGGGTGTGGTGACATAAGCCTGTAATCCCAGCACTTAGGGAGGCTGAGGCAGGAGAATCGCAAGTTCAAAGCCAGCCTCAGCAATGGCAAGGTGCTAAGCAACTCAGTGAGACCCTGTCTCTACATAAAACACAAAATAGGGCTGGGGATTTTGTGGCTCAGTGGTTGAGTGCCCCTGAGTTCAATCTCCAGTACCAAAAAAAAAAAAAAAAAACATGGGCTGGAAATGATGTAGTTTAGTGGTAAGTGTACCCTTGGTTTCAATCCCCAGTACTGCAAACAAGCAAACAAACAACAACAAAAACTCCAGACCTTATGGAGTGGATTGGATTGGAAAGTCCATGAGCAAACAACAAAAACTCCAGCCTTTATGAAGTGGATTGGATGAAAACGAACTATAATTTCTTACTATCATAAACATATGAAAAATAAATACATAAAATGCATAGGCAACAGACACATATATTTGTATTTTTGCATCTGAAAAGGACTTAAAACATCAGTAGCACAAAGACCTTGGTTTCTAAATACTTTTCCCACTATATGGAATCAAGGCCTTTGGGGAAACATGGATGAGCCCATGGCTGGGAAAGGAGACATATGAGCTTGGAATGTGTCCTTGAATCAGAACCTAAAGAAGCATTAAAAGTTATGAAAATACATCAATGGACACAAGAGCTCCATTTTGTCAAATTAGGGAAAATTTGAACATCAACACAAAGATAGTAAGAAATTATAGTTCATTGAATAAAATAAGTATTCATGAGTCCATACTGATATAAATGGGTAGGAAAATGAAGGAACGAATGAGATAGAACAAGAGAGACAGAGAAAGGCAGAAAGAAACAAATGGATAAGAGAAGCAGAGAGAGAAAAAGAGGTACAAAAAACAAGAGATAGATATAGGGTATGTGGAAGAAAGGCAGATTCTTTTCATTTAGAATGCCAACTAATAAATATTGAAGGAATGATGTACAGCCATGCACTACATAATGATGTTTCCATTAATGACTGACCCACATATAGAGGTCCCATGATATTATAATACTACTGAAAAATTTCAACCACCTAGTGATGTTGCATCTTTCATAATATCAGAGTGGAACATGTTACTCATGTATTTGAGCTAATGATGGCATAAATATACTACTCTGACAGTCACATAAATATAAAGTGCATGTGATTATGGACAGGGCATAATAGTTGCTAATGATAATAAGCAACTAAAAAGCTGGTCTATGTATTTACTATACCTATATGTTTTTATTATTAGAGTGTATCCCTCCAACTTATTATTCTTAATTTTTTAAACTTTTGGTATTGAGCACTGTACCCAGGGGTGCTTTTCCAATGACCTACATTCCTAATTCTAATTATTTTGAGACAGGGTCTTGCTAAGTTATTGAGTGTTTTGCTAAGTTACTGATGCTGACCTCAAACTTCCAATCCTCCTGCCTCAGCCTCCCAAGTCACTGGGATTACAGGCATATGGCACCACACCCATATTATCCCTCCTACTTATAAAAATAATTTACAGTAAAATAGTGTTCCAGGTCGGTCTAGCAGTAGCCTCATATATTGGTTTTCTGAGTAATTTGATCGCATCATTTCCTCTTGTGCTTTATTTAATCTCATTTTGTTCATCACAACCTTATGAGCAATAGGCTATTATAGATATAACAGCCCATTTTATACATATGCACACCTATATACCATATTCATTCATGCATAAATATATGTAATATGTGTATATACTGTATATAACATACATGCACACACACATATATATACATACATACACACATATACCTAGAACCTATGTGCATAGAAGGCTATGACATCTAGGTTTGTCTATATATACTCTATAATGTTCGCACAATGATGAAATCAGCTAATGATGCATTACTCAGATGATGTCCCTGTTAATTGACCCATAATTATAAGACATCATTTTTGGGATGGTTATAGTAAAAGTTTTGTTCTGCTGACCAAAAAGGCATCACTTAAATCCAGCAACTCAGTAAGACCCTGTCTCTAAATAAAATACAAAAATGAACTGGGGCTGTGGCTCAGTGGTTAAGTTTCCCTGGGTTCAATCCCTGTTAAAAAAAAAAAAAAAAAAAAGGTATGGAATCATGATGCTTTTTATACTCTTAAATGAGATCATTTTTTGTTTGTTTAAGCCACATCTGCAGCACACTTCCCACACCTGTTTTTCATTTTGAGACAGGGTCTCACCATGTTGCCACAGCAGGTCCCAAACATTTAATCCTCCTCCTTCAGAATTCCCAGTCACTGAGAATACAGGCATGTACCACACCCAGCTTAAATGAGACATTTATCAGGAAAAAATGCTATTAAGAACATTATTGGAAGCCGGGCACAGTGGCTCAAGCCTGTAATCCCAGCACTTAGGGAGGCTGAGACAGGAGAATTGCGAGTTCAAAGCCAGCCTCAGCAACGGCAAGGCTCTAAGCAACTGAGTGAGACCCTGTCTCTACATGAAACACAAAATAGGGTTGGGGATGTGGCTCAGTGGTCGAGTACCCGAGTTCAATCTCCAGTATCAAAAAAAAAAAGGATGTTGCTATGAAGATTTAAATACATGGATTTTCATGAACTGTGCATGCAATACTCTGTAGTATATACTGCACAGCTGAATGGCAGGTGCATAAGGTACACCATACATTTTTGAAAAGAAATAGTACACAGTTTTCCAAAATAATTATTATAATTAATACTATCATGAGCAATGTTTGAATTGAAGAATTATGAATTCCACACTTCCAGGTATAGACTGTTGAGAGATGTGAACCTATATAAATTGGAACACATTAATTTAGCTATTTTTAACAGAGGAGTTTTGATAACTACAAGCTAGACAAGACCCAACCATCAGGCATAGAAGAGATTCACCTATATTGGATAAATATATAATATTACTATATATAAGGTGTGTATGTACATATGCTGATACTCACACATATATAATATATATGCATATGTAGTAAACCATATGTATAGTGATATAACACTTTCTGCAATAAAAATAAACTGTATTTTTACATATCACAGTTAAATATTGAAAATCTAATATTTTATCATCTGTCAAACAGAACATTCCATGGCAAAAAAGAAATGTGGCTGATACAGATTAAGTACTCAATGGATGCTGAACAATACCGGGAACATTTACATTGTCTGTTATATTCAATCTCTTACAATCTTAGACTCTGCTCAAAAGAGCACTTGTTTTAATCAACCAAACAAGTAGCACAGTGAATTGTCCTATGTGTCTATGCTCTCCTACTCTCCAGCACTGACCATGTGACTGGCAAATGCAAAGAAGCAAGCCCTGCCCCTCAGTCAGGATTTATGAGAGGCCCAGGCTGAACATAAGGTCATTTATTAAACCCCAGGCTACTTTCTGCCCTTGGTATTCAGCTTTTCTCTCTAGTTGGACCCCTCAAACCACAGGATGATTTAGACAAACTGATCCTGCTGTTTGCCTGGATTAAAACTTACCCCATGCTACATGTTCATCCCATTTTTTTACCTGGTAAATAAGTTGGGTTCCCCTTGAATTAAGAGAAGGAAGATTCTGCCTGAACACTGCCAGCCATACTTCAGGTGCTACTTGCAGGAACACTTCCTGAGGGGAAGTCCTTAAAGATTCTGTTTATCAGGCAATAATAGCATGCACCTGCATCCTCACAAATTCCCTACGTGATTCTCTGGAAAAGTCTGCTCACCTGCTTAAATGTCAATTTTCCTATATATGCCTGTATCTGAAGTCTTCCCAAAGATGAAGATGTATTAAGATGAACTTCTCAAAAGAACCCTGAGTAACCAGAATGTTGTAGCTGTCCTTGGTTCTATGGTACTTTCAGAAATTGTATTTCCACCAGACAAATCATGTAATGTACCTGTCCCATCAGTCAGCTATTCAGAGGTGGTGGGAGAAAAATAGAATACCTCTAGGGAAAACTTATTTTGTTTTATTTTGCAGTGTTGGAGAATGAATCCAGGGCTTTTTGCATGCTAGGCATGTGCTCCACTACACTATGTCCCCAGGCCAAGGACTTGCTCTTAAACTCCTTTTCTATTTGAAAAGGTAGCACACTTGAAAAACTCCCCATAGGGCTGGGGCTATAGCTCAGTGGCAGAGTGCTTGCCTAAAATGCATGAGGCACTGGGTTCGGTCCTCAACACCACATATAAATAATAAATGAATAAAATAAAATAAATAAATAAATAAATAATGAATAAAATAAAATAGTTCATCAACAACTAAAAAAATATTTAAAAAAATCAAAACTCCCCATAATAAATCTGAAATGACAACTGACTTAGAAAACAAAGCATTTTTCTGAGCTGAGCTTTGCTTTTGATACTTGAGATTTGGGAGGCATTCTAGACCATAGATTCTGAAACTATACCAAACATATGAATTATTATGAATTCTTATTCAGTTTTGTGGTTAAGTTTATGACTCTAACTCACTTCCCTATTCCAACCCCCAGCCCTTGTGATAGTTTGTATAAAGCATTCATTCACATACTGAAACTGGAATTCAGCTCTTATCTCTCCTCAGATTTGGTATACTTCAAGGATTTTCCTACTTGAGATGAGGGAGGTAGGGCTATTCTCTCATGGTGTCCCACAGATGAATCCCAACACCTGTTAGAAAAGCAAATAATCAGGCCACAAAACAGACTTTGTGAATTAGAACCCCTAGGTTGGAGGTGGCACTCAGTATTTTAAAAAGCCCCAAGTGATGTTAATTCACGCTCAAGTGGGAGAACAGTTGTCTTTGCCAGAGGGATATAGTGGAGTCAAGCAGAACATTGGGGAAGAGCTAATATCAAAAAATGGGGTAAGGGTAGAATTCTGGAAATATAAATAAAATTATAACAGCTTGAGCAATATGAAAAATGTTTCTGGTTAAAAGCTTAAAAAACATCTACAACAGTTAGAGGAGGTATTAGACTACAGCATACCTGTAAATGGAGAGTAAAGAGGAAAATGGTAGAGATACTTAACATTTCTGTTTATGTAAGAAAAAGTAACTTCAGTGTCTGGTGATAGGGACAGCAAAACCTGTGGAGGAAATTCTGGTGAAGGGTCATGTTCAGAGAATTTTGACTTTTAAATTCTACTGTTATATGCTGAGGTCAAGAATCACAAAGAGAAAAAATATATATTAACTCATTAAAAAGATGAATATATAAATATAGAATTCATGTAAAATATGCTTTGTGTTCCTTGGAAAGGGGATGGGGGACATGGTACATTGCATAAAAACTTGAATTGCTGGGCTGGTGGTACAGTGCTTGTGTAGCATGCACAAGGCTTTGTGTTTGATCTCCAGCACCACATAATAAAATATCAAAAATAATCCTCACACTAACAAAGATTCTATGCTTAATCAAATTTAGTGAGGATCTGGAAACTTTTCCTAGAACCATCTGCAGACTTCCTTATAAAATCAAGTTTAGGAAAGAACCTTGCTAACTCAGTTTAGCAAGACACCCCCACCCTAGATATCTGATAAGGTTCTTATCCTCCACCCCCAGGAGGTGATATCTGATACCCATTACCACTTATTAATTTTCCACCTGCTTCTTAGCTATAAATTCCTCCCTGCCTATTCTGTATTCTGAGTTGAGCCCAATCTCTCTCCCTCACAGGAAGGCTGTTGCTGTGGTCCCTTTACCTATTCCAATCAGCTTTACCAGTCTTTAAAACATATCAGTGAATATTTTTTTAAAATTACACACACACACACATACACACCAGAAACCAAAACAAACAGCTATATACTGATAGATTACGCAAAGCCCATTTAATCCTTTCAGATGAAACGTGGTACTGCGACAAATATGCTCTAAAAAGCTCCTGTTTCTGGTCTCTGTCTTTAAAGATAATCTGTAGAAAAGTGATAGATTGGTAGAGTCACTAGTAAACATTTGTATCTTTAAAATATGTATTACATAACGAACATTAATAAGAGAACAGATGCAAATTCATGGTTTTTTTTTTTTTTTTTTCCCAGTACTGGGGATTGAACTCTGGGGTACTCGACCACTGAGCCACATCCCCAGCCCTATTTTGTGTTTTATGTAGAGACAGGGTCTCACTAAGTTGCTTAGCGCCTCGCCCTTGCTGAGGCTGGCCTTGAACTCGCGATTCTCCTGTCTCAGCCTCCCTAAATGCTAGGATTACAGGCGTTCGCCACCGGGCTAGGCTGAAAATTTGTTTTGAAAACGAAACCCTAAACGTGAAAACGAAAGAACAAGACGGAAAATATAAATAAAACGTCGTTCTCCAACAACCACGGAAACACAGAAATAGGGAGTAGCGTCACCCCATGCCCCGCCCAGGTGTGAAGACCCAAGAAAATTTGGCCTCTGCGAGCCACCGTGATCTCCAATCGCTACGTCACCTTCGCAGAGTGCGCCCAGGCCAAGGGGGCTGCGGCGGATGATGGCGTATTTCCTTCCTGTTGGCGGCTTACCAGCGCCGAGAGCTCTGATAATTCTGGGCTGTGTCAACGCCTCGTAGGCTTGGTGGATGTGGAACTTTGAAACCTCAGTAGTAGCGGTTTTCAAAACAGGTTGCGCTGGCCAGAAAGATAGAAGAAGAAAAAACTATATGTATAAATAATTTTCTTAAATTCATCTTCTCAGCATGGTTCAAGATTAGGAGTTTTAAATAATTAAGACAGCATAATATATACCAAGAAACATATCCTTTTGAGAAATATTTGATCCAGAAAGAATTGAATCATTGACGGGGGACGGGGGGAGGGGAAGTATGTCACAGATTTCAAAAAGAAGTTGTTCTTTAATTATATCCCTACTTTGAGGGAAACGAACGTCAAAAATTTGTTCTTTGATTATATTTTGAAACTTGACACATACTACGCCCTTAAAAGACACTGGCTGCTGCTATGTGATTTAATTCTATTTCAGTTATGTAGTCTACATAATAACAGACAACACAATGAAACAAGCATGAAAGCGTTTTTTTTCTTGTTTTTGTTTTTGTTTTAGGTCATATTGGGTATTGAACCCAGGCCCTCACAGTAAGTGATAAATGATCTGCCATGGAGCTACACCTGCAGCCCTCCTCAATTTCTTCCTCCCTCTCTTCCTTCCCTCCTGCCCCCTCCCTCTCTTCCTTCCCTCTTACCCTTTCCCCCTCTCTCTTTTCCCCTCTCCCCTCTCTCCCTTCTTTTTGGTACTGAGAATTCACCCAAAGGCCCTTTACCCTTGAGCTTTACCATTGATCTACATCCCCAGTCCTTTTTTTATTTAATTTTTTTTCTTTTTTTTGGTACTGGAGATTGAACTCAGGGGCACTCAAGCACTGAGCCACATCCCTAGCCCTATTTTGTGTTTTATGTAGAGACAGGGTCTCACTGAGTTGCTTAGCACCTCGCCATTGCTGAGGCTGGCTTTGAACTTGCGATTCTCCTGTCCCAGACTCCCTGAGTGCTGGGTTAATTTTTTTTTAGTTGTTGATTGACCATTATTTTTATTCATTTATTTATATGTGGTGCTGAGGATCGAACAGGACATCACTAAGTTGCAGAGGGTCTTGCTAAATTGCTGAGGTTATCCTGGAACTTTGCGATACTTCTGCCTCAACTTCCCTAGTTGCTAGGATTACAGTTGTGTGCCATCACACCCACTCATCAAGGTACTTCTTTTTTGGAGGGGTACTGGGGACTGAACTCAGGGTCACTTAACCACTGAACCACATCCCCATCCTTATTTTGTATTTTATTTAGAGACAAGATGTCACTGAGTTGCTTAGCACCTCACTTTTTGCTGAGGCTGGCTTTGAACTCAGGATCCTCCAGTCTAAGCCTCCTGAGCCACTGGGATTACAGCTGTGCACCATGGCACCCAGCCAAGGCATTTCTTAAGTGTAAATTTGTATAGAAAGAACACAAAATGCAGATGTTGCAACATGTGACTATAATAATCAGAAGGCTGTGGTACATTTTCATTTCCAAAGTTTTGAATTCTTTGAGTTTGTAACAGCACATCCTTCTCCTTAAAATACCAGTCAGTATTGCTGAAAAAGGTATGTAAATGTATGCATATTATGTATGTATGTAACTCTGAAACTAGTTGACTATCATTCCTAAATGTGTCACAGGAGTTTTATGTTTTTGGAATTAGTCTATTAAATGTTTTATAATCCCAATATTCTTTGATTTAAAAAGTTAATTACTAGGGGTAGATGTATAACTGAGTAGTAGACTGTGCTTCGCAGGTTTGATGCCTTGGGTTTGATCCCCAGTAAAACACACACACATATACACATACACACACAACACATTAAATTCCAGATCATTAACCAGAAATGGGGACTTCATAACTTTGGGAGGAATTTTTAATACCAACTGACTTACAATGTGTGTGTGATTCAACAGATACAAGTTTCTGCTATATTTTTTGAAGATTTAATAAAACCATTTAACAAATGGAAACCAACACTGGGAAAACCAGTCCATTGGACAATAACATTAGGGTGGCAGAATAAACTCTAATGTAGAAAAGGCAATGTAATACATGCAAAAGGTGACATTCTTTGGTTGACCAAAATTTACTTAGGATATTTTGTGGTGGTAGAGATTGAATTCATGGTCTCCCATATGCTAACTATTCACTGTACTACTGAACTATACCCCAAACCTCTAGTCAGACATCTGAATCTTCTCTCTGGTCCATTTGTATATTTCTTTGTAAAATCTAGTTTTAGCAAAGAACTCTCATAAGTCAGTTCAGTTATAAACCTCGCTCCCCCCCTTTATTTTTTTCTAATCACTCTATTATTAATCAGTATATTATCAGTTCTTTTTCTTTCTTTCTTTTTTTTTTGGTACCAGGGATTGAACTCAGGGGTACTCGACCACTGAGCCACATCCTCAGCCCTATTTTCTGTTTTATTTAGAGACAGAGTCTCTTTTTCTGTCTCTGGTAAGAAGCAGAATATGCCACTCCAAAATATGTAGGATTGAGCTGAAGACAATTAAGAAAAAGAAAATGGAGCAAAGTTTTCTATTCCCCCTCTCCTTACCTAAAATCAGGACATAGAGTAGTCCTGGTAGACAAATTTTACCAAGGAATACAAAGGGTAACCACTGAAGACAACTTTAGATCCTTATCCTGGAGATTTTACCATCCTTTACTAATATTTACCTACTGTTTATTTGTCTTTCCAAACTTTGCTACTTCAAAGGCTCAAAGTCCTTTGTCTGGTTACTTTATAAAAATTTACTATTCTGTGTTGAAGATGCTATATAAGCTGAAATTCAATGGAAGCTACTCATTCTCTGACTGTCTTATATATATTCACATTAATAAACTTCTGTGACTTAAAGAGTGTGACTCAGTGAGAGAGTGCTTGCCTAGCATGTGCAAGGCCCTGGAGATTGCAAAAAAGTAATAAAAGGATTACATACCATTATGGGTTTAGAATAAAAGTTAGTATTAAATTGTGTGGGTTCTGTTTTACATTAGGTTTCTTATTTATAGAACTGCTAGCTTTATGGAGGTTAATTCTAGTATTCCTAAAACAATTTTCCAATCTCTCTCAGAGTCCTATGGATATATTTAACCTATTGGACCTATGGCTCCAATGCCATAAGTTTTGTTTAGACTAAGTTCCTCGGCTGTTCTTACATAGTTTACTAGGTATTATATAAGATCTTGGAAATCATATAGATTATGGTTCTATTTTGGAACAAGGCTGATCTTAAAATTATTTTCTTTATTAAATAGCTTCTGTATCCAGGAGTAAATCAACATTTCCATTACAAATCAGTTAAAAATCCCAGTTTCATCAAAACATTACTGGTTTAATTATCTGTTTTCTATTGTCCTGTTTTAATCCTACAATAAGATATAGATGATGGGAATTTCCAGGCAGCAGCAACCCAGTTGAAAAAGGGTTCTAGTAATTAATGTCACTTTTTCCCCAAGGATATCGAATGTTGGTTAAATTTTGCAACTTTAATAATCGGTTCTAATTTAACTGTTTCTTATCCAGACAGCATTATATTCTGTCCTTTAGAGAGTAAGTGTAGGAGTCATAGGGTTTGTGTGTCAGTATCTGCCTGCTGCAACTCTATTCTCAATTTAGTCATTCTCTGTTTTTGTTTTGTCAGTTACAGGGTCCATATTTTAATTTTCAGTAATTCTATGGATAGTCATGGTTCTAGCTTTAGAGGGGTGATTTGACCAAATATCATCTAGATTATAGAAGTCACTATTGCCCAGTAGTGACATTTTATCACCTCCAATCCCTACCAACCACCTGAACCTCTGGAAACCACCATTCTATTCTACTTCTATGAAATGAACATTTAAAAGATTCCACATGAATATGGTTGTGCAGTATTTGCATTTCAGTGCCTGGCTATTTTACTAAGCATAATGTCTTCCAGTAATGTCTCTCAGTCTTATCCAAGGTACTTCAAATGATAGGATTTCATTTTTTTTATGGTTAAAATAGTATTTCATTATCTTTTTGATGGAGTGAGAATAACAATTGAATCTAAGGCCTTGTACATGATAAGCATACTCTCTTCTGCTAAGCTATATGTGCAGCAATACCATGGTTTTTGTTCATTTGGAGATATATATGGCAGTACAAATAGATTAAGACACCAGGAAGAATCAGAGAATCAGCCTCACTAAGGAAAGAGAGTATGGGGGATAAATTCCATACGTCATTTTCATTCAGATGTATCCTGTGACCAAAGGCAGATTAATAAAAGAAAATAGAGCTGGGTGCAGTGGCACACACCTGTAATCCCAGCACTTTGTGAGGCTGAGACAGGAGACTCACGAGTTCAAAGCCAGCCTCAGCAACAGTGAGACACTAAGCAACTCGGTGAGACCCTGTCATTAAATAAAACAGAAAATAGGGCTGTGGATGTGGCTCAGTGGTCGAATACCCCTGAGTTCAATCCCTGGTACCAAAAGAGAGAGAGAAAGAGAAAAAAAATAAAAACACAGTAGCTTTTGTTTTTGCAGTGTTGGAGATCAAAACTGATGTCTTGTACATTATAGTTGGGCACTCTCCTACTGAGCTATACTCGTCTTAGAAAGTAAGCCTTTTTATAATACAGAATAGTCCTTTGAGACAATAAAATTATTCATACAACAAATTAAGAAATGGCCTGTGAATAATCCTTTTAAATAAGGACTTAACTACTTAAAATTCCAAAGCCAGTTTCTAAAATATAAAAACAAGAGATGAAGGAAAACATCTCCCGTAAGTTCCCTCTAGGTATTTGACTGTCTCTGTTTCCTGGCCATCACTAATTTGCAACTGTAGCCAAATCCAAAGAAACTCCATTTGTAAATAAAAATGCTATATCTCCTAAAATGTTAGACACAAGATCATAAGTAACTATGATACAAGGTAACTCCACAGAAAAGGACATTTATAACAAGAGGACTCTATTAATTGTAGGGTTCACAGGTAAAATGACACCCAGTGAATTGATATACATATTTCTAATCATTGATAACTGACTCCCTATTAAAATGATGCCTTCTGGGACTAAAATTAGAAACTATTTTAGGAATGAATGATTTGGAATACATCTAGACCAGCTCAAGTAATAGTATAGATTACTTACTAACAACCCTTAAAACAATGTTCTTTGGCTAGGTACCAAATTTTAAACAATAGATATCCTTCCTTGGAAACATGACTGCCAGTACCAATAAATATTATTATCTATAAGATTATAACTTTAATCATAAACATCTGAAAACTCTAAATTAAAAAAAAATACCTTTTGTATGTGTAAAGTGATTGCCCCTGCTACTAATTAAACTTATTGGGTAACTTAAGGTAAATGTATCCAAAACCAAATTAAAGACACAAATCTCATGTGTGTATATAACACACACAGAGACACACACAGGATGAAAATTAAACTCATCTAGGAAATCCTATGTAATGACCTTGTAGCAATGATAACTTTTAACTTTTACCTTCTAATCATATCAATATCTACCAGTAGACGTGAAGCAATTACAAATTCCTTCAACAAATATTTTGGACTTGCTTTTAATATCATTAACATAACTAGAAGATATATTCACAATTTTAGATCTATACTTTGCATTAACAAACATGTACCAATATGACAAATTGCTACATTTTAGATGCTTTACATCTATCTGTAGTTTTATCTTTATGTGCTTTATTTTTATTTTGAGATAGGGTCTCATTAAGTTTCTGATGCTGGCTTTGAACTTGTGATGTTCCTGCCTCAGCCTCCTGAGTTACTGAGATCATAGCATGACCACACCTAGCTACAAATATCTATATGAACATCACTTTAAACTCTTCTGCCCTGAGAGACTGAAACATATGGCTAGAAGAAACTTTCATGTTCTTCACTAGTGGAATCAAATAAGATATCCTGATTATATAGACATGAGATATTTTTATGGTTTAGAGTTAAAATATCCCCCCATACATTGGGCAAGAGCAGCAATAATCAGAGGTGAAGATTGGATTATGAGAGATGTAACCTTACCTGTAAATTAATTCATTTGATAGATTAATAATTTGAATGCACTATTTTGTGGTAACAGGCAGGTGGGGTATGGCTGGAGGAGATAGGTCACTGGGAGCATAGCTTTGGACTGTATCAGTCCCTGACCCCTTCCTTCCCCAACCTCTCTTTCTGTTTCCTGACTGCCACAAGCTGAGCATCTTTCCTCTGCCACACCCTTTTGCCATGATATTCGGTCTTATGTCAGACCAAGAGCAACAAATGTGGCTGGTCATGACTGAGACCTTAGAAACTATAAGCTGAAATAAACTTTTTCTCCTCTAAGTTGTTCTTGTCAGATATTTTGATTACAGCAAAGAAAAGCTGACCAACGCAGATATTATGTATTCTCACTGTCACTCAACCTGCACATGCTTTTAATGTGATGCAAAAATGCTTCGCTAATATAAGATGCTCTTTTACAATGTGGAGGCTCCAGAAGAAAAGAAGAGAGAAGAGGAGAAGAAAAGATAAGGAAAAATAAGAGAAAGGAAAAACAATTACAATATGACCCAGCAATTCCTCTACTGTCTGCATACCTGTAATATATAAGTAGTGTTCTCTGGCCACTGACACCCCCCACCATCCTGCCCCTGCTTTCTTTCTTTGTCCTGCCTGAGAAACAGTCTGCTCTCACTTATTTGTGACCCAGCCAGCTATATGTTTTCCCCTGTAGGCTTTAAACCAATCTGGGCTTTGAACATTCACATGTTTTCTTACATTGTACTTGGAAGAATAAAAGATAACCATGTTGCTAAACAGGTAGAAACTATCCTTGGGCCTGAGCCAAATTTCTTAAATCCTCATAAAGTTCATAACCTGAATCTCTCATTAGAGATATTGCCTTTTCTCTGACCACAAGGATCACTGTAATACTCAGTATGTATGTACACCTCTTGAAATCTTTGAATTAATCACTCTGGAGTTCAGTGCTTCTTTTATTTGGAATCCAAAATAGTCCTTCCTCTCTTCAGATCGTTTGGGGAAGTTTGTGAAAATTGTTGTTGGGGCAATTCCAGCTGAGGGTTTCACTGAAAAGAACGACCACATAGTAAGATTCCAAAGAAATAGTCTGGGGAAAAGAAGAACTGAATGGAAAGATACCAGGATGGCTGCAAGGGTCTTTGTGAGGTATTGTTCCCTGCTTGCTTGATTTTTCAGGCTTTCCCTAGGTTCAGGGATACTCCAAAAACTCCAGCAGGTTTGTCCAGCCTTACGGAGGGTTGAAAATTACAAACAAGCCGGGCACAGTGGCGCAAGCCTGTAATCCTAGCACTTTAGGGAAGCTGAGACAGGAGAGTCGTGAGTTCAAAGCCAGCCTCAGTAATGGTGAGGCGCTAAGCAACTCAGTGAGTCCCTGTCTCTACATAAAACACACACAAAAAATACGGCTGGGGATGTGGCTCAGTGGTCAAGTACCCCTGAGTTCAATCTCCAGTACCAAAAAAAAAAAAAAAAAAGAAAATTACAAACAGCTAGCAAGAAAGCCAGCCCTTAGCAGAGATGGGGAAGATAGGTTTGTCTTTTTCATGGGCAGCCCACCTGCCAACAGATGCTCAGTTGAAAAGTGGAACTGGAATTTGAAGAGTCACAAGTTCACCACCACTCTGTTAGTTACCCACAGGGCAGGTAAAGGGAATGCACTGGCGGGCCACAGGCTAAAATTTGTGGTTAAATTGAATACCTAAATCCTAAGTAGGCACAGAGGCACATGCCTATAATCCCAACTATTCAAGATCACAAGGTAGGAGGATCTCAAGTTTGAAGGTAGGGTAGGCAACATAGTTAGACCCTCCAACAAAATAAAATTTAAAAAGGGTTGAAGATATAGCTCAGTGGTAGAGTGATTGCCTAGCATACACAAAGCCCTGGGTTAAATTGCTGGTACTACAAACAACCCCATAAAATCTGTGTCAAGTCCCCTGATTTGGATGTTAAAAATTTGGGATAGGGGTAGCTGGGGGAGTATCTTAGAGGTAAGAGTGCTTGCTTATCATGCATGAGGCCCTGAGTTCAATCCCTAGAACAGAAGGAAGGGGAGGGGAGGGGAGGGAAGAAGGGAGAGAGAGAGAAAAAATATGAAGGGAAATAAGGAAGGGAGGAGGGAGGAAAGATTTGAAGACCAGAGGGGAATATTTGACTTTTGGCAGAATCCAAAGGAGTTCTTATTCCTCCTGGCTAGAAAGGTATGGGACAGAATAATTATATCTAGACATGAGGCAGAAAAGACTAGCAATATCACAGCAGTCTTTTCATCAGGAAATACCTACATACATCCCATGCATATCTACAGCATTGATGGAAACTTATCCAGCCATTGATCTGTAGAACTAAAAGGCCCTGTTGGGGCCTGTAAAATACACCTTAATTTTAAAATTAATCCAAATGCCACCCGCAGAGAAACTCTGTCAAGTAAAAGAAGAATTAAGAACCTGCCCGAGGGTGCTTGCTGCAGGGATAAGTCCATTGTGACCAGCCACCCAGACAGACTGCTGCAGATATTCAGTGAGCCACCAATACCATATGGGTTCAATAATGAATAGTATGTAGAAGCCAATGGGTGGAGCTACAAGTTGTGTGGTTAGTGATTAAAGAGACATACCCAGTAACTCAGTGTACTGATTCCTAGGTGGTCATTAAAGGGTTGACACTGGGAATAATTCAATAAGGGGATTTCCCTTATTGAGAATTTGGGCTGTGGTTTTAGTAGAATTTTGACTGCCTTGAATAGGACTCCTATTGTGGGAAATTGGTTATAAATAGGTGTAAAAAGCCCAGTGCAAGTCATGTGGTTATAGAAGAAATCAGACACTGCCTTAAGCTCAAACTCAGTTCCACACAAATATCCCAATTTTGCATTCTTCTTGTCCTTTAATGCATGGGCAGAGCATCATGAGCAGAACATCCATCACAGAGGATGACTTGAAATAAACTAGACAGAGAATGACAGGAAATAGAATATGGGGTGGAATGTGTCACTGGGCTAAATTGGTGTCCTTTCCCTATGGCAGGAGGCTGCCATCACTACCCTGGACCTAACCCTACTTTTCTGATGGACCTTGGTAGAGACACTGCCAGTGAGCAAGCAAGGCATCTGTTATACATATAGGCACTGCAGTGGCACTAGTACAGTGGAACTGTGGGAAACAACTATTAAAACAGGAAGTGCTACAAAGATTCTTGCTGTGGTCATCATTCTGATACATGTGGGATGGCTTTGTGTGGATCACCTTTACAGTTCTCCCAGGTCTGTTGTAAACAATGTAACTACTATAATGAGATCAAATAAACAATACCAGGGTCCTAGCATGCTTTCCAATTCTTCAATGCCAGTAGACCGTTAGTGACATTCTGTTATGCCATAGATGGATCTCATAGACAGGGAATATACAGCACTACGTTAAATGTCACCTAGAGGCTCTGTGTACTAATACTTTTGGCCCTGGCTTCCCATGTACATCAGAATCTCTGACAAAATCCCTGGTCCCCTCAACCTAGAGGGGCTGATGGAGTAGGTCTGATAATTTTTTTTTTTTTGGTACTAAGGATTGAACTCAGGGGTACTCGACCACTGAGCCACATCCCCAGCTGTATTTTGTGTTTTGTTTTTTGTTTTTATTTAGAGACAGTGTCTCACTGAGTTGCCTAGCACCACACCTTTGCTGAGGCTGGCTTTTTTTTTTTTTTTTTTTTGCACCAGGGA
>PVHX01003830.1:95799-109650 GCA_004024805.1 Geosciurus inauris | reverse complement strand
AGCTCTGAGGCTGGCTTTGAACTCACGATTCTCCAGTCTCAGCCTCCCAAAGTGTTGAGATTACAGGCCTGTGCCACCATGCCTGGCTGTCTGATATTCTTAATAGGATTTTTGCTGACTGTATTGATGCCCTCAAGAGTTTCCTTTATGACTTTTTCTTTTTTTCTGGTACCAGGACTTGAATCCATAGGCACTGAACCACTGAGGAACATCCCACATTAATTTATTTTGAGACAAGAGGCTTAGGACCTCTCTACATTGCTGAGACTGGCCTCAAAATTCTGATCCTCCTGCCTCAGCCCCCTGAGCCACTGGGATTACAGGTGTATGCCACCATGCCCAGCAAGTTCTGTTAATTTTTGAAGAGTGGAAACCCTCATGATTTTGAACAATGCCAAGCATGGGTTGAAGGTCTTGAAACAGCTGCCCTGATGAAAGTAGTCCTATAGATCTACTTTAGCATCATGTTAGTCTGTTCAGTGCACAGGAGATGCTCTTTTAAGAAATGTTTTGTATATATTACACACCAAGAGCTGAAATTACTCCATCCCTCATTTACAAAAGCAAATATAGTTGATCAACCACACAGAGGATGATTCAAAATAGACACAGAAAGACACATGCTTCATAATCTCACCTTTATGTGGAATCTAAAAACTTTGAACTAAAAGAAGCAGAAAGTAGAATGTTAGCAGTATTTAGGAGTGTCTTTGGCTTAGGAGGAATAAGTTCAAGAGATCTGTTGTACAACATAGCGATTATAGTTAATAATGTATCATATACTTGAGAATTGCTAAGAAAGCAGATTTTTAAGTGTATTTAACTACACACATAAAAAGATAAGCATGTGAAGTAATGCAGATGTTAATGAGCTTGCTTTAGCTATTCTGTAATATATACATATTTTAAAACACCATATTTTATTCATTTAAACTAGGTAAGAATTGTCTGTTCATCCTTCCTTCATTTCCTTTTTTTTTTTTTTTTTTTTTTTTTTTTGGTGGTGCTGGCAATTAGACTCAGGGCCTCATGCATACCAGGCAAGAACTATACCACTGAAACACATCCCCAGCCTTAGATAAGAATTTCTAAAGCTCAGAACTGGGAGTGTAGTTCACTGGTAGAATGTTTTCTTAGTATGTACACAATTCCTAGTACAAAACAAAAACAAAAATTCTAGAGCCCTAATGAATAAACTTATTTTTTCATAAAACCAAATATCAATCAAAGTATCAATTATATGGCATTTAATGAACTGATGAAGATGATTATATGCATTTTATGAAAATTTTTATTGAAAACATTGTGGGTTCTTTAATGTTTTGTTTTAAAGATTAAAACAAAAACTTGTAAGCTATGAACAGCTTATAGAATCTGGTAGCTATACTTTAAATAATTTAAAAAATTATTTTTCTTCCTACCTGATCCTTTCAGACTTTGTAAACTATTAGTGAGTATTCTTATTTTCATAGTAATATAGTTATTTATATAAGTTCAATAAGAGTTTGTTCTCTTTATAACAGGACATAATTGGAAAGATTTATTATATTACCAAGAATTTGACTACAATATCATTTGAGAACAATACATAAAATGAGAAATGACCAGTCAATTTTAAGGAAATAAAGCTGGTTTTAATGAGTTAATACACATAAAATCCCTTTGGAAAACAACTGTATTTCACATGCCTTAAAGTATTCCCAAAATTACAGGGGAGCAAGGAATGTAATACTCTGGCAGATCATGAATTTCATGAACCTCAGCATATTTCAAAGTCCTCAAGAAGAGAGGAATTCATATATGTATATATATATATACTTTTTTTTTTCAGAACCAAATCTTATGGGAAGTTTTTTGACCTATCTTCCTAGTCTTGAGAGACTACTAAAAGTCTACTTTGAGATTTTGTTTTGTTTTGTTTTGGTACCAAGGAATGAAGTCAGAGGTACTTCACCACTGAGTCACATTCCCAGCCCTATTTTCTGTTTTATTTAGAGATAGGGTCTCACTGAATTGCTTAGTGCCTTGTGTTTCTGAGGCTGGCTTTGGACTCATGATTCTCCTACCTCAGCCTCCCAAAATGCTGTGATTACAGGCATGCAGCACCATGCCTGGCTGCTACCATATTTTGATACTGGATACTCCTATGAGACAACAACATAAGCATGTAGGGCTACACATTTAAGTAAGGAGCAAACAGAAAGTAGGTGTCTCTGTCATTGAATGATTGATCAACTATCCCAACCCTGGTCTGCCTCTCTTGAGAGTTCTTGACGCTTGCTAAAGATAAAACCATTATAATTTAAAAGCAATCAAATAGATTTTCTTTTTCTCTTATAATAACAAAGGTCTCACAGAAACAAAATTTCACAGAAACAGAAATGTCATGTTTCTTAATAAAACTAGCAGCATCTAGTAATAAATTAGCTTCCTTGTTAAGAGGCAAAAAAAATTGAATCATTACTTTCACAATCTTACACATGGAATCAATGCCTATCTTTCTTTAGAATAAAAAAGTTCCAAAGCAAAACAAAAAACAAATCACAACTGGGTGCAGTGGCACACACCTATAATCCCAGCACTTTGGGAGGCTGAAACTGGAGAACAGCAAGTTCAAAGTAAGCCTCAGCAACAGCAAGTCACTAAGAAACTCAGTGAGACCCTGCTGTCTCCAAATAAAACACAAAATAGGGCTGGGGATGTGGTTCAGTGGTTGAGTATCCCTGAGTTCAATCCTCTGTACCAATAAAACAAAAATAAATCACTGCGAAGCTTAAATGGTATATGAAAAAAAAACTATGCATGTATGTACAAACATATACATTCATTAATAAAAATGTTAATTTTAAAAAATTTTTGTGATTAGATGTACCCTGCTTCTTACTTTCTCTACTCATACAGTTGAATATGGAAGTATGCCTGGTGGCCATGGAGTAGAAATGCCCCTGGGAGGGTCCAGAAAACTAGGAAAAGAAATAAAGGAGAAAGTCCATTAAATGAAATTCAAAGAGTGTACTAAAAATTCCAAAGTGGAGAATCATGTCGGGAGATTCTAAGATTCACAAGGACATTAACAGCAGAAGTATCAACTATAGTTTATAATTTACAATGCACCCTGACTGAAAACCCAAGTTTGGAAAAATCTGAAAGTGAAAAGGGAGCAAGAAAATTTTCAGAAATCCACCCCTCATTTTGATTAGGTATGGTTCAAGGTATTGTGGGTACAAGAAATATACTTATTATTTTGCAAATGCTGGCTAAATGATTTAGGGGAAAGAAAACCATAATGGTCTCTTATACTGATATCTTATATAAATTATATAAATAAAAATGTCCAAATTGTAATTACATTTGTTAATATTTTTATTTTTATTATAGTTCTTTCAATCTCTATTCAAACAATAAAGAGCAAATTGTGGAATGAAAGGTGTTATAACAGTCTAATTGAAAAGGAGGGTGCTATATAATTGCCCATCAAATATGAAGCAAGTATTTAGCTGGGTGTAAAATATATGTGTGCTTGAAAATATTTATCTTCTGTTTGAATATTTGCATAGTAGTTTCTAAAGCTTTTAGAAATTTCATCATCCTCAAAATAATAATAATAGGTTGACACCACAAAAATTGATTTTATTATTACTTGAAAAAAATTTGGTGCTGGGGAGTGAACACAATACTAAGCACAGACTGTATACCACTGAACTACACCACTAGCTCCAACCACAACAATTTAAATCCTTCCCCACATTAGAAAAAAATGACAAAGTAAAATATAAAACAACAGCATTTAAAACCTTGGCAATCAGCTGGGCGCGGTGGCGCAAGCCTATAATCCCAGCACTTAGGGAGGCTGAGACAGGAGAATCGCGAGTTCAAAGGCAGCCTCAGCAACTATGAGGCGCTAAGCAGCTCAGTGAGACCCTGTCTCTACATAAAACACAAAATAGAGCTGGGGATGTGGCTCAGAGGTCGAGTACCCCTGAGTTCAAGCCCTAGTACCAAAATAAATAAATAAGTAAGCAAGTAAATAAATAAATAGAACCTTGGCAATCAAAAAGCCATTTTTCAGCTGGGCATGGTGGTGCATGCCTATAATCCCAGTGGCTTGGGAGGCTGAGGCAGGAGGATTACAAGTTCAAAACCAGCCTCAGCAATGGCAAGGTGCTAAGCAACTCAGTGATACCCTGTTTCTAAATAAAATACAACATAGGGCTGGGGATGTGGCTCAGTGGTTGAGTGCCCCTGAGTTCAATCCCTGGTAACCTCCCCCCACGAAGCCAGTTTTCAGAATATGAAACAACCAAAATTAATGCACAAAACAATAACACTCCAAAAAGTACCAGTGGAAAGTTAGTAAGATTAAAATACAAAAAAAGATAAACAAAACTAGATACTAGTTAAAGTGGTAAGAATGGATTTTAACTAGTAATAATTTAAAAGAGTGAAAAGATTTCAGTTCAACTCTGTCTCAAAAAAAAAAGAAAAAGAAAAAGAAAAAGAAAAAAGCCTAGTTTGGTAGGTCAGTGGTAGAGCACCTTTGGGTTCAACTTGCAGTACCACCCCCCCAAAATACAAAGGGTTGGCTAATATAGATGTGATTAGAGCAGATATGTCTGCTGTCTGACAATTACTTAAATTACACGTTTCTCCTTCCATAGACTGAGAAATAGAGGCCTTTTCTCAATTGTTGTATAGTTCTTGTATATATTCCAAAATGTATTTGAACCTCTAGTTTTCTCAGATACTTTACAGGAAACAGAATCATTTTAGCTCTGCGATCTTGAACTATTTGAAATTATAGTAGGGGTTGAGAGTGAAGGTCCATGGTAGAGCTATTGCCTGGCATGAGGAAAGCCTTAGATTCTAACCCAAGCACCATGGGGGAATTTTTTTTTAAAAGAAAAAAATTGTGATAGTGTTTTCACTGTAGTCTTTTTGGACAACAGAGGTGGTGCTTTGCCAGAGTAAAGAATCTTCATCAAAGGTAACATGTCAAAAAGAAAAGAAGGAAGACAGAATAGACAGAAAGGAACAAATGTAAAGCTGAAAATGAGCAAAGGCACACTGAGCTGAGGTAAATACTATCTGTCAATGACATGTTAATAATCTACCAATATTAACTTTGGATAACTACTGATACATCATCATGACATACAGCTAATGAGGGGAATATGGTAGGAATGGTCTCTCAATAGGTTTGTGGGAGCAAAGAGCTGCTAAGACCACAGGTATACACATACTAAGCAAGGAGAAGCATCTATAAAGGTCTAGGTCCTGGCCTCCACTGCCCACAGCTTGTACTGTCCAGCCAGGCTCACCTGCACTGTTGGCCTCAAGTCTTTATGCAGCTTCTCATCTACAGATTCCTGTTAGGCTATTTTCAGCATTCAGTGTATGCCTACCTTTTGGGCATACCCTGAATTATCTCCTTTTTCCTTTTTCTTCTTCTGCAACCCCTCCCTTCCTTCTCCTCCTCCACCTCTCCTTTTTCTCAGAGCCTTGCTATTGTTGCCCAGTCTGTCCTTGAACTACAAGGCTCAAGAGATCCTCCTGACTCAGCTTCTGAAGTAGCTGGAACTATAGGTGGAGACTCACTGATACACTATTAATACCTGCATGAACAGTGACTGAGGGAACAGGAACTTGCACCAAGGGTGGGATGGGAGTTTCTGAGCAATGGAGAAAGGAAGGTGAGTAGGAGAATCAAGGTTCCAGTAGACTGCCCATCAACCAACTTGGGGACACTCCTGCTCTTCTTTACTCTTAGTTCTCACCACACCAAAGCCCCTCCTAGTAATGCACGAGGGCATTTACTATGGATTAGAACCATCATCAATTGTTCTTAATGTTTTCCTGACAAGCAGATCTTTTTTCTTTTCTTTTTTTTTGGTACAATGGATTAAACTCAGGGGTACTCAACCACTGAGCCACATCCCCAGCCATATTTTGTGTTTTATGTAGGGACAGTGTCTGAGTTTCTTAGTTTCTTGCTGCTGCTGAGTCTGGCTTTGAACTCGCGATTCTCCTCCGAGAAGCAGATCTTATAGACACAACCCAGACATTCAAAATTCTATATCCCGTGATGCCTTCCTCTTTGAGTGGCCCCTGCACTGCTTCCAAATTTGTCCTCTTTTAACCTATCCATTCCCATTATGCTCTGCTTTCCTGCCCCTACCATCCTCACAAATGATTGTTCCAAACTGACCCCTTCTCATACCCTGGACTGGGCCATGGACACATCTTTCCTCTTGTGTCCTTTGAGTCCCAAATGAAACTCTTTCTCTTGCTGTTAAATTTTCTGTAAAGTTTTTTGAATACCCACTGGATTGAAATATTGGAGAATATGGCAACTTTGTATATGTTGTTCGTCTGTGAGTCCCTCACATGTAGTGGACATACAGCAAGAGCATATGCTCTCCTTTTATATAAGCTGAAAAAAAAGCCTATTTTAATCTTTTAGAAGATGGACATAATTTTTTTCTGAAGATCCTCTCTAATATATCCAGTACTACATGAAGAGTATCCTGCTTCTCCATATGGCTTGCTCATTCACAAACCAATTCTATGCTATAGATCACATGATGTGTATTGTTCCTTCTCACCTCCTCTGTGCCATTCATTTCCCCAGCCCCAGTACTACAGCTTTGGATAACTACTGATTAGGCAAGGAGAAGCATCTATAAAGCTTGGACATCTCCTGAATAAAATCATAAATCCCTATACTAAGCTCAGAATTTTATTAGCAAGAATGAGAAGGACGGAAAATCTTTACCTGGAAAAGTTCCCCATGAGACTGTCACCCATGTGGTGGACTCTCAATTCCATTCCTCAAAACATCTGTTAAAGAAACAATAACATTGAATGATACTTGTTAAAGCATGGTAGGGAGATTTTACTCAGGACTGTGACAGATAAATAGAGGGATGGTAGCAATGGGAGTTTTGTAGTGGGGTAAGAGATTGGGATCAATCCAGAATATAGCACAGGCAAGTGTAAACATATAGCCAAGGATGAAAGTCAGGGAGAGTGGATGGAAAAATATCAAGATGTAATGTTAACAATGAGGGGGATTATAACTAAAATGACCTAACAGAATTCTTGCAGAAGAGAGGCCAGAATGATCACATATTACCTGGGAGATGGTGGAGGATGAGGAACTTGATCAGGTATAAATCAAGTGGTGGGGGTTGCTAAAATGATTTATTAGGGTTCTTGCTAAAACTAGAATTTATAAGGAAATACACAAATGGACTTAGGAGAAGGATCAAGAGCTTAACACATGGTTAAGAAGAGAATCAACACATTCTAGAATTAGAAGGGGGGCTGGGGATACAGCTCAGTTGATAGAGTGCTTACCTCACATGCACAAGGCCCTGGGTTCAGTCTCCAGCACAACACACACACACACACACAATCTAGAATTAGAAGAGAAGAAAGTCTACATACTGAAGTGGCAGAAACAGAAACCAGGTACATTCTGAATCCATGAAGATACACCTGCTCTTTGAAGAATAGTGACCTCTTGCACTCAGATTTTTGCATGCATATGGAAAATAAATTCATTGCAATTGTATTATGTTTTGTTTAATATGCTGGTACATAAAATGTGGCCATGCAGCATGTGGAAAACACTCTAATAACAACAATGCACAGAAAAAACACCTCAAATTCCTTCCTCAGTAATGTCTCCTTCTCATCCATCTCTGCACTGTCCTCTGGTTTGCTAGTACCACTTTGCTTTTGGCTGAGGTGATACAATATTGCAGACGTGGGAATAATCCAGTAAGGAAAAGGAAGAGTATTGAAATATCTTATAGAAGTGACAAATTTATAAATTGGGTTATCTAAATTTTTAAAAAAATATTTTTTAGTTGTAGATGAACACAACATCTTTATTTATTTATTTTTATGTGGTGCTGAGGATCGAACCCAGTGCCCCATGCATGCGAGGCAAGCAATCTACCACTTAGCCACAATCCAAGCCCCCTAAATTTTATAAATATAAAAGTTTCTGAGTATCTAAGTAAATGAGTCCGATAATCATGCCATATTTTGAGATTTTAAAAGCAATTTGTCAAGGACTAGGAAGACTTTAAAGAAATACCTTTAGATCTTACAAATGTGTCCTAAAGAAATTTAAATTCTAGTTTATGTGTGTAGGCATGCTTATCCAGTATGGTTTCTTTTAATTATTATTATTATTATTATTATTAAAATAAATAAAAATATCAAAGAATACTACTAAAAGGAAAGTGTGTCTCATTCATATACTATGGAAACAATGCAGAGGAGTACTAGAATTCAAACACAGGGCCTTGTGCATGCTAGGCAAGGGCTTTAGCACAGAGGAACAACCATGGCCCTTTTGTATTTAATTAACTAATTTTCTAGACAGGTTTTCCCTAAGTTGCCCAGTTTGGCTTCCAACTTGTGATATTCAGATCTCATCCACTGGCGGAGGTGAGATTACAAGCATGTACCATTGGGCCTGACTAAGGAAACTTAAGGGAACAGAATTTAAAAGAACCCAAAAGCTACCCATTACAAATTCCCAGGGGCTTCAAAATTTCATATGGTGCTGTGTATACCAGTTCAGTAGTAAGGAATGTAGTCTGTGCAGGGAAAAAATTAGGTTAACATGAACCTCATCATTTTACGCTTTTCTTATTTCACATTCAATCTCACTTTTCCTCTTTACACTGACCACAAATATTAAATGGTGACAGACACAATCAGCACCAGGAATAAACTACATTCTTTATACATACTGTACTGTCAATAATTTACACTGCACAATGAGTATAATATGTACAGAATGAAGCACATACAAATACATATGTATTTTAAAAACTTTGAAGTGATAAATCCTGAAATATTGCCATTGATGGCTATTACCATTAAAAGTTAATTGCAGAAAAACCACAGGGACAAGAGAGGTTTTTGGAGGTCATGTGGTTTTGAGGGGAGTGGAAGGAGCTGTGTACCCCTCCACCCAATCCATACTATGCAGGTGCCATTAGAATGATCCCAATAGAGCATTATCTTTTCCTCCAACTAGGTGGCTTTCATGCAGCTCCCAGCTTGGGTGGGGCCCTGCTGCTCTGATCATGTGCTCTGAGTGCAGGCTGTGGTCCCAAGAAGAATGTGCCTACAGAGGCTGGGGAGGAAGAGGCAGGCTGGCCACTATTGTCCCAGAAATGCCTCTACATCTGGGCTTACAGGTCAGGAGCTGCAAAGCCTCTGGATTCTCAGTTTTCTTGGTTTCCTTCTGGATGATCCAGAAGTTTGGATTTCACTCTGCTATGAAAAAATGGAAGGGTCATGTACTCTTAATGTGTCTATGATATATTTATTGTTAACATTTTGAAAATCATAGACAAAATTGAAAACACATGCTTCTTACAATATTTCAGGTAGGATAACCACACAAACTTTTGGTAGTAATTTTTCTTCCCATTTACCCAAATTTTATGTGATATGTATACCTTTGAAAATATTCTTTTTGGGGGGGCACCAAGGATTCAACTTAGGAACACTCAGTCACTGAGCCACATCCCCAGCTCTTTTTTGTATTTTATTTGGAGACAGGGTATCACTGAGTTGCTTAGGGCCTTGCTAAGTTGCTGAGGCTGGTTTTGAACCCATGATCCTCCTGCCTCAACCTCCCAAGCCACTGGAATTACAAGCGTGCTCCACCATGCCTGGCAAATTTTAAGGTCTGCTTCTAGCCTGGCTGAAAAACAAAGGGGGTGATTGTGAGCCAGGAAAGAACAAACTACTGTACTTAATGAAATCATTCATTTCACAGAACCTAAAAATTCAAAATCAATTATCAAGACACTTACAACTCAGAAAGACAATAAATAATCCAAAGTATATGAAGAGCTAGCTAGAATATGAATGGGGAGGGACTTCCACAGCTTGACTCCAGAGTGCATCTCTGGGTGACTTACATGCATGAGGAGGAGAAGGTTAAGTGAAAACCCAAATAGGGTCTAATTCTGGTAGAAGAATTTATTGTCTCTGTTCTGGTTCTCATTTACCTGTATAGCATATGTCCCTAAAACCTAGGGTTTGTTTTGGCACTTTTTCAAAGGGAAGGCTAGGCAATTACATACATGGCATTCCTAAGACCGATAAAGCTAGTGAATAATTAATAAACCCAGAACTCTTGAATATGGCAAAAAAGATTTGAAAATCTTTATTAAAATCTTTATTAAAATATTAATTGTTAATATTTCTACAGTGCTTCAAAGTTTTTAATGCTTAGGCTTTTCTTGGGACTGTGACTTTTTGTTTGTTTCGTTCTACTAGAAATGCCTTATTGTTACTTTTTTTTGGTACTGGAGATTGAACTCAGGGGCACTGGACCACTGAGCCACATCCCCAGCCCTATTTTGTGTTTTGTGTAGAGACAGGGTCTCGCTGAGTTACTTAGTGCCTCGCTGTTGCTGAGGCTGGCTTTGAACTCGTGATTCTCCTGTCTCAGCCTCCCTAAGTGCTGGGATTACAGGCTTGAGCCACTGCACCCAACTTATTGTTACTTCTTAAATGGCATCCTGCTTGTTGTTGCTGCTGCTGGAGACTGAACCCAGGACCTATTGTATGCTAAGCATCTGCTCTATCACTAAGCTACACCCTCAGTCCCCTGCATCCTTTGCATGGCAATGGGAATCTTTGTCATTTGGCTGAATGACCACTTGATTGCTATATCTGGGGCAGCAGACTCATTCTCTGTTTTGAATACCTGCTATCATCCACTCAGAGCAGAATACATACGATGTGGTTCTTCAATTTTTCAGTAGATAAAAAGTGAATAGAATGTTGCATCAGGTTCCCTTTAGAATTAGACACAACAAATATGATTGGTTTTTTTGTATATTTAAATATTTCAGTGGTATTCTGCTGTATATAAGTAAAATTGGTAAGGGTCTTATCTACCAATTTATCCCCATTCTTTTGCTCATTCTTTTCTCAAATCCATGGATACGACACATGGTTTCTTTGTAAATCACTAACGTGTATGCTCTCTCTAATCTCCTTACCTTAGTTATTTACTCTTCTGCATAGATGAATAAGGTTTTTAAGGAATTCATAGTATTTTTGTCAATGGCAGACTGCAGGTAGGATGGTGGTCTCATAGGATTATGTTGCCTAGTGATTTCTTAATTGTCTTAGTTTGTGTAAATATACTTTATCATGCTCACACAGAGATGGAACTGCCTAACAGAATCTATGTTCATCATTAATCAACACTTGACTATATTTCAAAAGTCTTCTGAATCAAACAATGCATTTTGGATTGTGCAAAGGGAAGTGAGAGGAGGGAAGTAAGTGTGGGGATGGGAAACATGGTGGAATGAGATGGATATTATTAACCTATATGCATGTATGATTACACTACTGGTGTGATTGCACCATGTTCAGCCAGAGGAAGGAGAAATTGTGTTCCATTTGTGCACAATGTGTAAAAATGCATTCTACTGTCATTTATCACTAATTAGAACAAAATTTTTAAAAAAATGGAATAAAGAAAGCCATTATTAGCTGGGTGCGATCGCTAACGCCTGTATCCCAGCACTTTGGGAGCTTGCAACAGGAGAATCACAAGTTCAACGTCAGCCTCAGCAACAGCGAGGTGCTCAGCAACTCAATGAGACCCTGTCTCTACATAAAACACAAAACAGAGCTGGGGATGTGGTTCAGTGGTCAAGTGCCCCTGAGTTCAATTCCTGGTACAAAAAAAAAAAGCCATTATTATGTAAACTTCATGGAAATTTAAAATATAATATGATTCCTGGAGCAAAGTTCTCTGCTTGATAACCAGAAGGCAGTTCTACTCTGCAGGCTAAAAAAGGAATGTGGATTGTGCAGAATTCCCTTCTCCCTCCTCCTCCCTCATCTCTTCTGCTCCAACCTTCAAGTCTTATGGTTGTCATGGTGACAGCAGCAGCCAATTAAGTTCACGGAGCAAAAGTTAAGAGTAGGAAAGTCTTACCACTTGGAGGAGTTGTAGGTCCATGGTAGTGGGGACAATCCTCATTGCTTTGTTTCTGTTTGTTTTTGTTGCTGGGGATTGAACTCAGGGCCTCTCTCTGCCCTTTCTAAACTCACAGTCTACCACTGAGCTATACTCATAGCCCCCTCATTGCTTTATATTTTTTCTTTCCCTGTTCTTTGACCATGGGCCCTAGACATAAGCAAAATCTTAGCCAGAGTATTAAAAAGGGGAGCCAAAGAGACACTGAAAATACTGAGAAGTTGTGGAGAGGGGCTTTTGAGGACAACTTGGAATTGTTTGTGCACTTACAAGCTCACCCCTTTTTTCCAACTGCCCACCTGTGGATCTCATCCTAATTGCCATACAAAAGACTGATCTGTCCAGGCCATGCACTGAATATTGTGAAGGCCAAAAAACAAATAGTTTAGGCTTAATGGACCATTTTGTCTCTCTGAAAACTATTGGACTTTTTGCCATGGTAGTTTGAAGACAGCTAAAACCAATTCATTAATAAATGGTGCCTTTTTATTCCAATACAAGTTTATTTTTTAAAATGTGTGGCAGTTTTTGGCCCTTTGGCAATTAGCAAACAAACAAAAATATGTGATGATGTTTATCCCAGAAGAACTGGAAGGGTCTCTGCAGGTAGGACTGTGGTTTTGTGTTCATACTCCAATGCTAATTGCTAACTTAATATTGTAAATAAGTTTTACACAAAGCCTCTTAAAACTGACTGACAGAGAAATTCATCAAAGTAGTAGGGTACAAAATCAACATAAAATAATTATCTTTCCTATACACTATTAATGAACTCCTTGAGGAAGAAATCAGGAAAACCATTTTATTCACAATAGCATAACAAACAAAACAAAATCTAGAAATAAATGTAACCAAGGAAGTGGAAGATCTCTACAATGAAAATTATAAAACACCAAAGAAAGAAATTGAAGACAACACTAGAATATGGAAAGACATTTTATATTTGTTTAATGATAAAGTTAATATTGTTAAAATGACAGTGCCAGCAAAACAAATCTATAGATTCTGTGGAATCTCTATCAAAGTACCAATGACATTCCTCAAAGAACTAGAAAAATGATCTTGAAATTCATATGGAGGCAAAAAGGACTCCCAATACCCAAAAACAATACTGGGCAAAAACAGTAGTGATGGAATCATCACAATACCTGATTTCAAAATATATAATAGAATAATTTTAATAACAACAGCGTGGTATTGACATAAAAATAGGTATGTAGGACAATGGAATGGAAGACCCAGGAATAAAATTGCACATCTACAGTCATCTGAATTTTGACAAAGGAGTCAAAAAACATGTTGAAAGAAGACAGCCTCTTCAACAAGCAGTGCTTTGGAAAATAGAAGAATAAAACTAGATCCGTCTCTCATCCTGTACTAAAATAAACTAAGAAGAGATCAAAACTGCCAGGATACATGAGGGAAACACTTCAAGATACTGGTAAAGCCAATGATTCTTGAATGGGACTCCAATAACTCAGGAAATAGCAATAATTAACAAATAAGTTTACATCAAATTCAAAAGCTTCTGCACAGTGAAGGACACAATCAACAGAGTGATGTGGCAGTCTTTAGAATAGGAAAAAATCTGTCAGCTAATCGTCTAACAGAGGATTGACATCCAGGATATATAAAGAACTCAAAAAAAAAAAAAAAAAAAAAAAAAAAAAAAAAAAAAAAAAAAAAAAAAAAAAAAAAAAAAAAAAAAAAAAAAAAAAAAAAAAAAAAAAAAAAAAAAAAAAAAAAAAAAAAAAAAAAAAAAAAAAAAAAAAAAAAAAAAAAAAAAAAAAAAAAAAAAAAAAAAAAAAAAA